>MU400402.1:415477-429437 GCA_022578955.1 Hypoxylon sp. FL1857
AAAAAATATGTAAAAAATCGTAAAAAATCAGAAATAAAACTTAGAAAAAAAGGCTTTATTTCGCATAATTCCTCCGGGCGGGATATTGCTTTTTCTTTTGTATTTTTCTTTAAGTTTCTTTAAAAATTAAATATTTAAAATATCGTAAAATAACTTTAAAAAAGCTTTCCGTAGGAAAAGTTTCTTTTTGGTTTTTTTTTTTATTTTTTAAAAATTCCTTTTTTATTAAGCGTTAACGAATGTAAAAAGGAATTTTTAAAAATAAAAGAAAAGCCAATTTTTTTTTAAATACTATAATTAATAATAAATTAACCATAAATATAATAAAAATTAAAAATAATAAAGATATAATTAATTATAAAAGACTTAATATTAATAACTTTAATAATGATAATAATAATAATAAAAATGAATTAGAAAAAACTTTATTAATATATTATATTATTAATTATAATTAAATTAATGATAATTTTATTATCATTATTTTAATGAATTAAACGATAATATATATTTTTATTAAAATGTATATATTTTATAAATAATTAATATCGATATATTTATTAAAAACTTAAGATATTTCGTTTTATTTAAAACCCCGGTATAATTTAATATTTTAAAGAATAATATTTAATATAAATATAATAAAAATATTATTGAGTAATAAATTATAATTGAAAACTTTATAATAAATATATTTAAATATTATTTTAAATAAGATAATAATAAAATAATATTTAATCCGATTTAATGATAATTTAGAATAATATAATATTAATATTATAAAGATTTTAATATTATTTAATGTTATTTTATTTTACATAATGTTAATAAATATATCATTTTTATTATATATTTATGATATAAATAAATTGAATATATTCTTAAATAATATATATATTATCTTTATATATTAAAGAAAGGATTATTCAATTATGAAAATGTGAAAATATTTATAATTTTTATTAAACTTAAAAACTATAATTATATATTGTTATTTAATGGAAATAAAATTATAATCAATATATTGAAAATGTAAATATCCGGTAATAAATTAATTATATAAGATTTTAATAAAAGTTAAATATAATAATTTATATTAAAATATTATGAAAAGAATTAATAAGTTTTATTATTAATGTTAATTATGTGAGAATATATTTAAACGATTTAAATTTATAATGAAAAATAATGTCGATTTTAAGTATAATGTATATATTAACATGATAATTATTAAAAATAAATTAATATTATATATAATTAATGAAGTAAAATTATAACGTTAAGAAAACTTTTTAAAGAATTAAATATAAAAGAAGTAAAAATTTTAATTAATTAAAGCATGTTTAATTTTAAGAAATTTTAATAAAAAGAAATATAACGACGTTTATTTATTTAATTTAAAAATAATAAGAGAAATTAAAAGGAAGGTAATTAATAACCTTTATGGAAAATTATTATTACTTATATAAAAGTATAACGATATTAAAAAGAAGATAATTTTAACTTGGTCTTTAATAACTTAATATATAAGTTAAAAAGTTTTTATTATATTTCCTTTTACTTTAATAAAATAAAAGATATATCTTTAATTATAAAATATAATATAAATATATATTTAATCGTAAATATTATTGAATTAAATAATATTAATAAAATTATTAAAGAAAATCATTTATAAATATTTAAAAAATATTATAATAATTATTATTAAGTTATTATATAAAATTATCAAAACCGATATATATTAATAAATAATATATTTAAAATATTATATTAAAAATTATATAATGATTATATTAATATATAATCTTTATTTATTAATAATAATTATAAAGAAATGGTTTAAATTAATTAAAATATAAATAAACAATATATTTAATTTATTTAATAAGAAATTCGTTAAAGTGGAAAATAAAGAATTTCAAAAAGTGAAATTAATGGTAAAATTAAATACATATTTATTAATAAACGACAATTTAATTTTTAATAATTATATATTAATTTTAAATAATAATGATAATATATAATTATAAGAAAAAGAATAAAGTAAAAAGATTAAGTTTATTAAATATAATAATGATAATATAATATAATAATATATATAATAAAAATATAAAATGTTTATATAACTTTTATTTATTAATTAAAGGTAATATTTAACATGTTAAAAACGGTATAATATTATAATTTAAATAAAGATAAAGTTATTAAGTTTAATAAAAAAATTTAATAATAAATCGATAATTTTATATATAAGCTTTATTCTCGATTTTTTAATTTAATAATAATAAAAATATTTATATATATAAATGATTCATTTATGAATAATAAAGATTTAAGTTTTTAAATCGGATATGAGATTTATATTCATAATGAAAACGAAAATAATAAGTTATTTATAATATTAAAAAAACTTATTTATTAAAGTTTAATAAAGTGTAAAGGAATAATGAAAAACGTGTTAATAAATGAGATATATATTATAATATATAACATTAATATAAGCATTTTTATTGAAATAATTATTATCGTTATATTAAAAAGGTTATTTTTTTATTTATTTTAATTATCATATATATAAATTTTTTATCCTTTTATAAATATTTAATTACATTAGGAATTATTAAAGAAAAATGATTAATAATCAATATTATATTATTACATTAATTATATGAACGATGTAAAATTAATAAATTTAAATAAATCTATAAATAAAGTAATTTTATAAATATTATAATAAAATTTAATATTAATAAAACTTTATGAATATATATTAATATAAATAACTTAATAATAAGATTATAAAATTAAATTAAATGAAAATAATAATAATTTAAATAATTTATATAAATATAAAAGATATTATATAAAAACTTAAATATTATTATTATTATTATTCATATACCGGTTATTTTATTTATTCTCTTTAAAGGAAGTTAAGTATATAAATTTGTTGCTCGGTAAAAGTTTAAGTAAGAATTATATTTTAAAGAAAACTTATATCGTTTTGGTTATGAATTTATTTCGTTATGCAATTATATTATTTATTTCCTTTTATTTATAAAAGTTTACCTTTTTAATAAGAATAATTATAAAGAAAAGAAAATAAAGCGATTATATTTATAAGTTTAAGTTTTAAGTTTTTAAAGGTTTTAAAACTTTTAAGTTTATTTTATTATTATAATATAGGTTATTTTTGATGCGATAATATAATGATTATTATTTAAGAATGTCTTTATTTTTGAACTATTTTCTTTTTTTTTTGGTTAAAGTGTTTATTAATTTGAATTGAAAGTGTATTTTTTTAAGGGTTGGTTATATTTTTATTATTTAATTTCTTATATAAAGTTTATTATATTTATAATTTATTATGAATTAATTATGAATAATTTCTTTTTTATAACTTTTTTAATCCCGAATTATTATTTTAATATTATCGATATAATATGTTTAAATCCTTTATAAAATAAGTTTTTTTTTATTAATCTTTTTTATATGATTTATATTTATTATGTTTTTAAGGAATATTATTTTAATTTTGATAATGTTATTATTTTTAAATATATTTTTTACGGTCTTTTTATTATTATTTATAATGTTTATAAAAGTTGTAATGATAAGTGTTATTACGTAAATTATTTATATTTTATAACTTAATTTTAGTTAATTTATTAAAGAAATATTATGAATAAATATTATTTTTTATAACTTTTTAAGGTAAAGATTATTTTAATAAAAAAGAAATTAATTAATAAAGGAAAATTAATAATAAAAAAAAGATTATAATTTTATATTATACCATATTTTACTGGAAAATATCCTTATTATAAAAAAAAAAATTGTTAATATTATATTAATAAATGGGTTATTTAAATGATATAATATATGGTTAATATATTTTTAATTTACTTTTTTTATTTGAATAAAAATTATTTAAATTATGTAACGTAATTTTATTAATGAATATAATTTAATTAATATTAATAAATTAATATATATATATTTAAATTATTTATAAATAGATTTATTGTTTTAAGAATAATAAATTAAACCTTTTTATTATTTAATAATTAATAACTTTAACGTTAATAATATTAATATATTATTTTGTATTATATTTTAAATTATTGAAAGAACTTTTAATTATTAAATTTAAATTAATATAAATATATATTATATATATTATTAATAAATATATAATTAAATTATTAATGTTTAAATATTCAAATTTAAAGTTAATAATATAAATATTATTAACATATTATCCATTTTTATAAAATATAAAAAAGGTATATTTTAAATTATATTTTATATTTATATTTAAAAATTATAATCTTTTATCCTTAAAGTTTAAAATAAATAAATAAAAATAACTTATTAATTTTATTATTAATTCCACGTTAAGAAAACTTTAATTATAATATAGTTAAAATATTTAATTAAAAACTATTTGAAATATAAATATTATTAATTAAATAAAGAAATAATAACTTAATTATTTAAAAATAATATTTTTTTAATGATTTAATTATTTATAAAATTAATAATATTATTAATATTATAATGAATATTAACTTAATAAATGAAAAGGTATAATAAAAAAAGGTAAGAATTATAATAAACTTATTATCTTTAATATATTAATTAATTAATAAAAATAAAAATATATTATTACGTTATTATAATCTTTTAATAACTTATTAATTTTAAATATTATTTATAAAGATAATATTAATTAATAAATTTAATTAAACTTAAACTTTTTTTTTAATTTATTTAATTTTTTACGTTTAAAAAATCATTAATTTTATAATATTATATTAATAAGTTATATGTTATTAAAATGATATTAAATATATAATAAAATAAGAAATTAAATATTTTATTTATTATTATAATTTTTATTATATTATTTTAAATATAATTATATAATAATAAATATTTTATTTATAAATAATGAATTATTTTAATGAAAGAAATTTTAAGTAAATATTAAAACTTTTTAAAAATTTTAGAATATAAGTTTTATTTAATAATATCTTATATTATATTTATATATTTAAAAATATTTACCTTTAATAATATTATCGATATAAGAAAATAAAAGGTTTTATATATTATTTAAATATATTATTAATTTTTATCATTTTAAATTTAATTAATTTATATTAATAAAACCTTTATTAATATATATTAAATTTTAAACGGTAAAAAACATTAAATATTATTATTATTATTATTATTATTATTATTATTATTATTATTATTATTATTATTATTATTTATATACCGGTTATTTTATTTATTTTCCTTAAAAGGAGTTAAATATATAGATTTATTACTTAGTAAAAGTTTAAGTAAAAATCATATCCCGGAGAAAACTTATACCATTTTAGTTGTAAATTTATTTCGTTATGCGATTATATTATTTATTTCCTTTTATTTATAAAAGCTTACTTTTTTGATAAGAATAATTATAAAAAAAAGAAAATAAAGCAATTATATTTATAAGTTTAAACTTTAAACCTTTAAAAATTTTAAAACCTTTAAGTTTATTTTATTATTATAATATAAATTATTTTTAATATAATAATATAATAGTTATTATTTAAAAATGTCTTTATTTTTAAATTATTTCCTTTTTTTCTTTTTTAATTAAAACGTTTATTAATTTAAATTAAAAGTATACCTTTTTTAAAGGTTAATTATATCTTTATTATTTAATTTTTTATATAAAATTTATTATATTTATGATTTATTATAAATTAATTATAAATAATTTCTTTTTTATAATTTTTTTAATCTTAAATTATCATTTTAATATTATTAATATAATATATTTAAATCTTTTATAGGATAAGCCTTTTTTTATTAATTTTTTTTATATAATTTATATTTATTATATTTTTAAAGAATATTATCTTAATCTTAACAATGTTATTATTTTTAAGTATATTTTTTATAATTTTTTTATTATTATTTATAACATTTATAAAGGTTATAATAATAAATATTATTATATAAATTACTTAACTTTAAATCAGTAATAATTTAATTAATTAATTTTTTTTCTTTTAAATTATTACCGATATATATAACGATACCATTACTTTTTATACTTTTTTTAATTAAATTACTCCTTTCTTTACCTTAATTCTTATCTTTAATAATAACATTATTTTAAATAATTTAAATTATTTATATTAGTTTCGTTATAATTTTCGGATCGATATTACTTAAATTTATTTCTATTTATTTTCTGGTTTTTATATAATTAAAAAAATTTATTATTTATCTTTTTATTTATATATTATAAATAAAGTTAAATCCTTTTTATCTTATTTTATTTAAATATAACAATAATATCTTTATTTATAATTTTAATATCTTATAAATAATTATCTTAACGTAAATATTCTTATTTCTCTTTATATATTTTTTATTAATTAATCATTTTTTAAATAAAAATTAACCAACGTTATTATTTTAAAGCTTTAATATATTAATTATTACTTAATAATAAAAATTATTAATATTAAGAATATATTAAATTTATATTCTTAATAAAAATAAAGTAAGTTATATTTAATAAATTTAAGATATAAAAAGGTTATATTTTCCTTAATAATTATCCTTTATTTCCTAATAAAGATTTTTAATTTTATTATTTATATTATTAACTTTTAATAATATTATAAATATTTTAAATATTATTTAATTAATTTATTTATAATATCTTTTATAACTTTATTATTATAATTATAAATTTATTAAGTTTAATTCTTTATTATTAATATATAATTATATTAATTTTATCTTATTTTTAATATTATATTACCTCTTTTAATGTTATAATTAAAATTATTTTAAATATTATTAATAACCTCTTTTTTAAAAATTATTATATAATGATTTTAATTTCTTCTTAATCTAATAATACCTTATAATAATTTTATTTTATTATTAATAACTTTAAAACTAATCGTTTATATAATATAAGTTTTTCGGTAATAAATTAATTATATTTTATAATAATATAATATATTATTTCCTTATTATTATATTTATAACGTAATATTATAAGTCCCGGCATTTTTTTTTAAATAAGAAAGCTTTTAATCTAATTTTCTTTATATATATTTATATTAAAGCTAAAGTTTTATATTTTTATAATTTATAATATTAATCTTTAATTTTTATTCTTTTTAATAACGTATTAATAATAAGAATATTTTAACTTTTACTTATATTTATTTATTATTTCTTTTATAAATTAATTATTATTTTTGTTAAATTATTCTTTTTAATTTATCTTTTAAGTTATATTATTTTTAATCTAGTTTTTTACGAATACTTTTTTAATAATTTTTTATTATTTTCTTATTTAAACCTTCTTAATCTTTTTATTTTAAATTTATTTCTTTTTAATATATTCTTTAATTAATTAGTTATTTTCTTTTTTATATTAATTATTACTTTATTAAAGTTTAAAATCTTTATCTTATTTTTAAATTTTATTATCTTTATATTTAAGTATAAATTAAGTAATAAATATTTTATTTTACTTTTTAATTAAGTTATAAAAATAGCTTTAAATATTCCGGTTATTTCTTAAAGATAATCTAATTATATAAATTTAAATTTCTTTATAATCCCTTTTATTTTATTCCCATAATTAATAATATATTAAATAATTACCTTATATATTATTATACTTTATATTATTTTTATATAAATCTTTTTTATTTTAAAAACATTATATCCTTAAATAAACATTATTAATTTAGATAAAGCATATTTCTATTTTTTTATCTTAATCTTTATAACTTTTAAATATCTTTTTTATCTTAATTTCTTATTAAATATTATGCTTAAAAATCAATTATTCTCCATTAACTTTATTATTACTCCTCGTAATATTATTAATAAACTTTTTAAGTTATATATTTTTATAAAATATATTAACTTATTTTTTACCGGTATAAACATTATTTTATACCGGTTTATTTATAATTTATAAATAATAAATATTTATTCTAATTTCTTACAATTTTTTATAATATTTATAATTATTATAAAGAGGTTTATATTATTTATAAATCTTATAATTAAGATATTTTTATTCTTTAATTCCTTATAAAATATTATAATATATAAGATAAATAAAATAAGAAATAAAGGAAATCTTTATAATATATTAATAATAAGGTACCGATTTTTAGATTTTTTCTTATTAAAAATTAATTTTACTTTTCTATTCTTTATAAAATTTTTAATTTATTAAATTATCTATATTAAATATCCTTTTATATATAAAATATATATTATTCTTTTAAAAATAATATTATTAAATATCCCGGTTATATTTAATTATAAAAATAATATTATTATATTATATTTCTATATTAAATAAATACCTTTAATAATTATCTTAATTATAATTTTAATTAATTAATATACCTTATTTCTTATTTATCTCTTTAAGAATAATAAGTTTACCTTTATAATTATAATAATTTAACGGGAGATTATTTTTTTAATAAATTTGCTTATTATATTAAAAAATATTATTAAGTAATATATATTTAAAAAGCTTTTTTCTTCTATCATTTTTCCTAATTTAAATAATATAATAATCATTATTTTCTCAAAGGCTTTTAAATAATATCTTAATATAAAACTTTATATAATTATTATAAAAAAAACTTGGAATAATAGTTTATTATAAGCTTTTAAGAATTTAATGAAAAATATATCTTTTTTAAATATTTTTCATACCTTTATATCTTTTATTATATCTTTTATTTCTTCTTATTCAACCTTCCTTAATATTATAAAGTTATAATTTTATAATTCCCTATAATTTATATTAATTAAGATATTTTCTATATTTACTTTTAAGTTAAAAAAAATTAACTTAATAATAACTTATTCTTATCCTAATAACTTTCCGCTTATAATTTTTTTTAAAGATTTTTACGAAAAATAAATAATTAAGAATTTTATAAAGGTTATTAATTCTTTAACTTTATTTATTTTTAAATTTTATAATAATTTATTATTTATTAAAACTTTCGCTATTATTTTTTTAAAATAATTTTTTTTTATTTTTACAATTTTTTTAAAGTTTTTATTAACTTACTTTAATATGTTTTAATACCTTTTTATTCTCTCCATATTCTATCTCTATTTTTATTTTAAAACTTTTTTTTATGATATTTATCTTTTTTTTTTACTATTTTATTACCTTATTTAAATAATCTTTCTATTATAATATTATTATTTTTATAATTTCTTAAAGTTTAATAATAAGATATTAAATATATTTATTTATCTTTAAATTATTATTAAAGTTATTTAAAATCTTTATTTTTTAAGTTTCGATAATAATTAAATCTTTATCTAATTCTTTTTATACCTTTATCTTAAATTAAAGCTTTTTTAATATTAAATTATTATTAAGATATATTATAATTTTAAATGCCTTATAATCTGATCTTATTTAATTTAATTATTAAAGAATAATATATTAAAGTCTTTTATTTATTTATGCCAAATTTATTATAAAATTTTTATTCCTTTATTTTTATTTTATAATGTTTCTTTTTTCTATAATGAAAATAAAATATTATAAAATTAATAAGGTTAAAATCTTATTTAGGTTTTCTTAAATTCTTTCCTCTTTATTTTAAAATAAATAATATATATTAAGGTTTTTAATTATTATATTTTTACCTTTTATTTTTTTAAGCTTTAAATATAATATAAGGTTTCTTTTTATATTTCTTTATAATTTAATATATAAATTTTATATCGATATTTTCCTATTTCCAATTTATAAATATATTATTATTTAATTATAATTTATTTTTCCTTATTAAATATCCTTATTTTAACTTTTATTTATATATATTATTACTTTATTAGAACCTCCTTAAATTATATAATAATTCTTAATATTAAAATAAAATAATTTACCTTATATAAATTATAATTTTTAAATCGTTATAATATCGACGTTATATTAATTTTATAATATTTAAGATATAATTCCCCTTCCCTTTCTTATATTTTAATATATTATATTAATTCTATTTATTATATATTTCTTTATATTTAATTATTTTATTATATTATAAAGTTTTACGTTAAAAGTTCTAAACTTACCTTATATTAAATAAAAATTATAATTAGGAAAGAATTAAAATATTTTTATATTATTTTTAAATCTTTATTTATATATATTTTAAATCTAAATCTCCCTTTATTAAATATATATTAATTTAGGTTTAAATTTTAATCGATAATTTATACATTAAGATTTATTTATTATAATACCATTTTATTATCTTTCCGCCTCCTTTTCCTTTTAATAACATTTACCATTCCTTAAAATATATACTACATATTTAAATTAATTTATAACTTATATTCTAAATTTACCATATTTTATTCTTCAAATTATTTAAATTTATAAATATATACTTTTTTAACTTTATCTTTAACTTTTTAAATATATTTATATTTTTTTTCCTAAATCATATATTTCTTATCGTAATTCCGACATTAGATTAATCCCTTATAAATTTTATTATTACCTTTATATATTAAGCCGGCATAATGATTATATTTAACTTATTCTTTATAATATTTAATTATATATTTAAATTTAAAACATTTATAACATTATTTAATTTTAACCTCCTTAAAAAAAGGTTTATATTAAAAAAGTTCAACTTTCCATATTAAACCATATCGATATAAATTTTATACCATTTTAAAATCGGATACCTTTATAATTATTATTACATATTTGACTTTTATATCTTTCTTATATATTAATTTAATTTATTTGATTTTTTTAAAATTTTATTATTAAAATTCTTTTAATAAGTTTAACAATAATATATAAATATCTTATAACTTATTTACTTTAAGACTTTTTATTATTATTATAAAAGCTTTACTTATCTTTATTACTTTTATACTAAAAATGTTTTTTATTTATTCCTTATTTTCCTTATATAATATCATTTCGGATCAGAATATAATTATTATATCACTACTTTATAAATACCTTACTATAATTACTTTAAATTTACCAATTATTATATTTATTACCTTTATTATTTCTTTTACATTTTTTATAACTATTTCTTATAACATATTTCCTCCTTTTATTATAAGTTTTCTTAATTTCTTAAATAAAATTATCAATATAAATATCTAATCTTATATAATATTTTTAATTATAATTTTAACCTAATTATTACCTATTTATTATCCGGGGTTATTTTGGTTTAAATTTATTATAAATAATTTATTTCGGATAATTTTTATAATATTAGTTTTAAATAATATTAATATCTTTGTTATATTTATTATTAATTTTTTATCGGCTTAATATCTTTTTATTATCGGTTTGGTATAATTTAGATTTGTTTAGATTTATTATATAATTTTTTATTATTTTTTTTTTACTTTTCTTTTCATTTCTTCTTTAATTATTTTTATTAATTTATTAAAAAATGTTTTAATTATATCGATTTTATCTTTACATATCTATTTTCTTTTATTTTTATTATAATTATTACTTTTATTATCTTAAATAATTAAAAATAGATTAATAATATTCTATATATTTTTTATAAATATTATTACGCCGATATCTTATATTTATATTATAATTTATATCTTATGATATTTTAGGTTAATTAAATATTATATATTAGGTTTTATTAATATTTTATATTATTACTCTTTTATTTATTATTAATTTAATCTATTTATTACTTAATATTATTATAATAACTTTTTAAGCTTTAAAGCTTTATTAAAAAAGCTTTAAATATAAGATAAATAAATTTCCTAAATATAAAATAAGTAAATCTTTTAGATATAAAATAAATAAGTTTTTTAATACTTATTTTACCTTTAAGAAATATTTAATTAATATCTTTAAAAAACCGATTTAATATCTTTCTTAACCATTAATTCTTTAATGTTAATATAATAAAAACTTAAAAAGGCTTTTAAATTAAATGGTTATATAATCAATATATTATATAATCTAAATATAAAATGAATAAATCTCTTTTTACTTTAAATCTTTTAATAAAATCGTCTAAAAATATTAAATACCTTATTATAAATAACTTTAATTAACTAATTTCTTTTAAAAAAATTATTTATATTATAATTTAATATTTTTATTTTAAAATTATATTTTTGATAATATTATATTAAATTAACAATATTACGTAAAAGATTATCAATATTATTATAAATAATAACATTATAATAACTTTTATAATTATAATTTAAATTAAGCTTAAAATATTTTTTCCCGATATAAAAAATAAAACATTTAAGAATAAATTTATTAAGTTTTGAAGATATTATATTTTTACCGTTAATTTTAAACCGGAATCTATTAAAAAATATTAAAAACTTTTTAAAAATTAATCCTTTAAAAGTTAATAATATTATTTAAAAATAATTACATAATGTTATAAATTATTATTAACTTTATAATTACTTTAATAAATATTGTTTAAAGATTAATGAAAAAAAAAACTTATAAAAATTACGAAAAATGGTAATTTAACACTTAAATTTAAATATTATTTTTACTTTTTATATAAACATTATAAAATATTTATTATAATATAAAAAGAAAAAAAGATTTAATTTACGTTAAAATTAAAAAAAGAATAATATATATTTAAATTAATATAATTATTTAATATTATTATATTAATTGAATTATATTAATATAAGGTCCCCGCGCGGCATAGATATAATATCCCTAAATTTTTATTGTTTTTTTAAAAATAAATAACTTTTTCAGAATAAATCGGAAAAATATTTAAAAATGTATTTTATAAGTTTAAATTAATATTTTAACTAAATATTAAAGTCCTTTAATTTATAATATTTTATTTAATTAAATAAACGTTTTTAAAATAGATTTTAATTTTAAAGATTTAAGAAAAGTTATTTTAAAAAGAAATTTATATATTTAAAACTTTAATATTTAATTAAATAAAATCTTAAAAAATATTACGATTTAAATATAATAATGTTAAAGCTTTATATATAATATAAGTTTATTATTTATTATTATTTAATGTTATATTAATTTATAAAAAAAATAAAGTAAAAGATTTAAAAAAGAATTCTTTTAGTTCTTTTCTTTTTTTCTTTTCTCTTTTTTTCTCTTTTCTTCCTTTCTCCTTTATATATAAATATAGTAATATTTAAATATTATAATCTTTTATCTTTAAAAATTAAACTAAATAAAAGAAATATTTAACTTATTAATTTTTAAAATTTAAATAATGTAAAATTTTACCTTACATTTTATTCCATTATTTTAATATATTTTTATAATAAACATTAATTATAATTTATTTTATATTTATTAATAATTTATTTTATTTTAAATTATAATTATTATAAATAATATTTTAAATATTTTTTCCTTTTTTTTTTATTTTTTCCCTTTTTTCCTTTCCTTATTCTATTAAATATAAATCAATAATTAACTTTTATATTATATAAAAATCCTTTTTAGAAACCTTTATTTATGTATTTTTATTTTAAGTTTTTAAATATTTTTCTTCTTTTTTTCTCTTTTTTTTTTCTTTTTTTTCTTTTCTCTTTTCTTCTCTTCTTTTCCCTTCCTTTCTTTTCTTTTCTTTTCTTTTCTTTTTCCTTTATATATATATATATATATTAATTAATATTATAATTTATATTTTATTTAAGATTTATTTATTATAAATTTATTTTCTTTCTTTTTTTCTTTTCTTTTCTTTTTTCTTTTTTTCCCCTCCCCTTTATATATAAATATATTAATATTTAAATATTATTATTATTATTATTATTATTATTATTATTATTATTATTATTATTATTATTATTATTATTATTATTATTATTATTATTATTATTATTA